>JBAIAC010000043.1:3727500-3735000 GCA_037349315.1 Chelydra serpentina
CTCCTTGCGGGCGATCTCCTCCGGGTCCATGGGCTCCCCGCTGCACGTGGTGGGGTGGGAGTTGTGGGCCGGCCGGCCCGGGCCCTTCTTGGTGTTCTCTTTCTTTCTCCATTTGGCCCGGCGATTTTGGAACCAGACCTACACACCGAACAATGAGAAGCAATTAACATTCAGCGCGCGGGGTGGGGGTGGAGGCGCCAGGGCCTCCCCCCTCTACAAGGCGAGGCGGTGTCAGGCCCGGAACCGCTGCTGGGAGAAAGAGAGAGAGAGAGAGGGAAGCGCTTCTTTACACCCGCCAGAGATCTCCGTAAAGCAGAGCAGACATCGCACAGGCTGCGAATTCAAAACCTTCTTTAAACCGGGCTGAGGGCTTGGGGGAATTGAAGTTGGGGTGTGGGGGGGGGAATGCAGGGAGAGATCCGAATTCATGCACCAGAGAAAGTGAATGCAAAACAATTAGTGCTCCCCATGTCCGCCTCTCCCTGCAGTGTACACACCGCCACGCGCAGCTTGGCTCTCTCCCCAAAATACAACTTTAGGCCGATTTTTTTTAAAAGGGGGGGGAAAAAAAACGTGTAACGTTTTGTTTCTTTAGTCGAGAACGAGTTTGGCTTTCTTTGGAACTCCTTCCTAGACTGAAGCCTGTGCCCCAGCCCCCTGCCCAGAAGGGAATAAATTTACCTTTTGATTTAAAAACCCCATAGCGACATAAATAAAGTCACCGATGGGGGGGGGGGGAAACCCCGTAACTTCGTATGACTCCTGATTTTTTTTAAAGTGTGTCCTTATTAAGAGTTTTGCGCGTCACACATGGAATTCGCTTGGATTTCCAGCCGAGTTTGTTGTTCAAAAAACTCTTTTGAATTAATTGCACAGGTATTTCTCCTCGTGACGAGAGACAAAGAACATTATAATGGATCCATAGAAGCCGCCTAAAATACTATACAATTCACCAAAGGAGAAGTAGGGCCAAATCTTGGGCCATATTATAAATCAAACAAATCAGAGGTTTTTTGTTAGATTGAGACAGGGTTATTTACTGCATCAAAAACAAGAAACGTTGACAAACCCGACTAAAAATATAATCTCAGCGAGATATAGGGGAGAGGGGCGGTGCGTTTGATAGATCTAAAGGAAAGCCAGCTAGCGTCATCGATTTTAAAATCAAGCACATATGTATATTTCACCCTCACGCCAGGAGCAGAATTGGAGTTGGTTGTGTCTGCCACCAGTTCTGTTTTTTATTCCTTTGTCCTCGGTCCCCCCGCCACTCCTTTATTTTCGATTGTTGTAATCAGAAAACAGGAGTCAAGATAAGGCCATCTCCTGTTTTTAAAAAGAGATTGGAATAAAGTGTAATGGTGCGGGATCTATTCTTGCTGAAATGCAACAAATTAAAAAAAAAACCAAAACCCAACAGTGGCTCTCGAAGAATGATGCAGAGAGGTGTTTGTTTCAAGTCTGCCAGCGTCAGACAGCGCTTCTTCGCTTTTTGCTGGTCTGGTAGAGATATAATAATGCCTCTCTTTGTGCCACTTCCAGGAGGCCTTGTCCCTGAGAATTACTCATTATCGTATTAAAGGGAAATGGAGGGTCTCGACTTCACTCAACAATCTCAGAACAAATTGGATAAAAGGATTTCAAACCAGAAGAGGTCATGAGGGGGAGGAAAAAGCATTTTGTAAATACACCTTTAAACAATGCTAATGGATTAATAATATCCAGTAATGTTATTAGCTCCTTCTTGTGGTAAACGCCACAGTTTTTAGAGTACATGATCGATTTAAAACACACACACACACACACACTAAGGGTACAGAACAGGGCACTTCGGATTTGTATCAAACAGAACACTGTAGTGATTTACAGACACGGAAGCACTGATTCGGTACATTTAAAATGCATGCAAAATAAAGTATTTTTAAAATGTGCAAGTTTCTTGGTTATCCATCCTTATCAGTTCAAAGCTACGAGCAAACATATTAGTATCTGAATATTGAATAGCCAGTTCACAGATAAACCCTGAATTCTTTGACTCCAGGATGGTTTTTATGACTGTTATTTTTAAAGATCAGTTTAAGCGAATAGTTTTGAAAGAGTGGTGGATAACTGGCTTGTCTAAATGAAGTTTTACAGGATTCTTTTATCTACACCCTGGAGCTGCCTAAAAGCTTTATTTACATTCTCCAATGTACCATGTGTAAGGCTCATATTTGCATGCTAATTTTTCACTCTTGGCTCATTTAAGGAAAATGTTTACAGTGAAAAGGGTTTATGAACTCTCGACTTGAATTACACTCTTCGGGGCCTATTTGCAGGCAAAGTTTAAAGGGGTGGGGAATTAAAATCACAAAACACGTTTACTCCAAGAAAGATTTCCCCAACTGCCTGCATAAATTAAAAGCAAACGTGTATGCTCAGTTCAGGTTAAAAAAAAAATAATACAACCCACAACGCAGTTAGCACATCGCTAAATCAGGACTGGGGTGTCCAGGTTCTCTTTGGGTCCTTGAAATACTAGATGTACAATACATTGTTTAATTAACACAACCGGCCGTTTGGCGTGGGAATGGGGAGGCCGGGATGGAGAACAGTAGCAGAGTGCACTTGGCCTTAAGAAGAAACAAAAAGGTTTTTACCTGCACTCTAGACTCCACTAGGTCCAGCCTCAGAGCCAGCGCCTCTCTCATAAACACGTCCGGGTAATGGCTTTCATTAAAGGCTTTTTCTAGCTCTTCGAGTTGCCAGCCAGTAAAATTCGTGCGGGTTCGTCTTCGTTTACAGCCAGGACTTTCCTTGTCCGGGTCACCAGAGTCTGAAAAGGCAGAAATACAAATAAACTAACCAGAACAACAGGCCACGTCTCCCCCTGCAATTTACAGCCAGCCCTTTAACCTTGGCACGGGGTAGCGTTTATAAGGCGTGGGAATCTGTCCATTACACACCCATATCAAAGACGGGAGGGATTGTTCCCCCTTCCTCTGCCCGCCAAAGCCGACTTTACAGGGTGTTTATTCTTGAACTAGGGCAGCGTCGGAGAACAGGTGCAGAAGTGGAAGTTTTTAAATTAAGTTTGGTCCAGCGATCAGCCTTAAACTAGATGTAGGGCTGCTGTCCATGTTTGGCTTCGTAAAGCGGCCAAGGGGCACCGGTCCCCTTTTCTATCCAAGGCGCACGGGCTCCAGGGAAAGGCCCGGCTGGGTTCCTAGCAAAGCCCGAACCAGGCCCCTCTCCTGCCGGGGCCCCTGTCCGTACTTGTTAAAAGCTCGCCGGCCACCAGCTCGCTGGCAAAGCCCCACTGGGAAGAGTCAGGGCTGGGGGCGGAAAAATGGGATCCTGCCCCAAGGCTTTAGGGTCACGGATTCCCTTGGAACGACCCCGACGGCACCGCTTCTGCCGCGATGTGCAAACAACAGTCTCCTTCCGGAGTAAGGGCGCAGAGGGCTAGGCCACGAAGAAGGCGCATTGACAAGAAGACAGCCGGGCCTCAATGAGGTACCTTAAAACTAAACAATAGATTTGCCCAGGCGGTAAACTTTGCGCTCGCTCGTGTCCTTCGTTGGATCAGGGTCTAGCCATCAGCCTCGCCTCCCCTACCCCCAGCGGTACCCTCCTAGCCCGCTGGTCAAATGTGCGCCCCCTCCCGCGCCATGCACCCAGACACACCAACTTCCGAACGGACACACACACAATCACGGGGGCCGGCTATTGTTCCGAGCGCACGTGCGGTTTCACAGCGGGCTGGGAGCCACCGAGGGCCGGTTTTGGGTGTGTTTTTTTTTTTTAAATCGGTTCAAATCTTGCTTGGGGAAAAAAATAGGGTTGGTGCGGCTCCTTTCCAATCCCACCCCCCGTGCTGGATCCGGATCCCCCGGTAGCGATCGGTGGGGAGAAGATCAGACCCACGCACCCACCCGGACAAACAGCCCCCCCCCCCGTTCTCGGTGGGTGTCCCGCATCAGATGGGGGGGGCGTATCTAGGAGCAGAGGGGGGGCGCTTACCTGAGAGCTTGAAGGGCTGGCTGTCCCCATTCACCCCGCAGCCCGCGGGGAGCAGCGGCGCGGGGTTCACCACCGAGGCGGCGCAGGAGCCGTTCAGTAATCCATCTATGGAGAAGGGCACCGCCGCCGACTGCAGCGGGTGCCCGGCCAGCTCGTAGACATGGTGGTGGCCGAGCGGGTAAGGGAAGCCCACCATGCCTCCGAACTGGGCATGGGGATGCTCCAGGAGGCGGCTGTCCATCATGGGGGCGGCTCTAGCGCGGCGCGGCGCGGGGCGGCGGGCGCAGGCGGCGGCGGCGGCGCGGGAAGGGGCTCATGCTGGAGGGCGCCCGGGCGCTTTAACTTTATCAACATCAAGCTCCCAATAATTAGCTCAGGCTGGGGGAATTTGGGACCAATAAGAAACGTTAATCGGTCCTGACGTCAGAGACGTGCCAGTGTGGGGAGCAAACGTTTTCCATATCGATTGCTAATTATACCTGACATCCAGCCTCAATAAACAATATCAGAGCTGTCACAACAAGACAAGGGGGGCTTTGATAAGAACTCCAGCCTGGGGAGGGGGAGGAGGCATGGGCCAGCCAGCCAGGGGTGGGGGTGCAGAGGAGATGGAGAACTTATGGATCTGATTGATACCCAGTTAAATACTAAACAGCCAGAGTTACACCCCCCCTCTCTCAGCCCCCCACCCTCTCCCCCTCCCCTCTCCAAATCACTAATAGATTTCCCTTTAAAACATTCACCGGCGTGTTGTGGGGATTTTTCACCAGAAATGCTCTACTCTCTGAACCTTTAAAGTGATGTTGCTCCAATTACAGGGAGACATTGAGCGGCAAATAGACTGATCCAATAATAGGAGATTCATCATCCTCTCTTTCCAGAGCTGTCACATTGAATTTAAAACTACAAGCCTTTTCATCTCCTCTCCGGCTCTATAACGGGGGGTGGGGGGAAGAGGGAAGGGGAAGGAAATAAAAAAAAAAAAAAAAGGAAGAACCCTTTCCAGAAATTAAAGTGTGAGCTGATCATATCCATCAAAGTAATAATTAATGCAATCTCCTATTGATCCACGAACGCCAGAAATATTAAATTATGAACATAGCCAGAGGGTGGCTAATTAAAAGCAGCCTAGTTCGCAAAGGGAGGCCAAAAAAATAAAGTTTAAAAACCCACTCCTACACCCCTAGTTGAAGAAGGGGGGGAAAAAACCTATACACAAACACTTTTATTCTGCCAATGATTAATAGCCTCGAAGCTGCAGCCAAATTTGTTCTAATTAAATTATATTCCCATAGAAGGTTCACCAATATAAAATATTGATAAACTCCAAAAGTTAAATAATTAAAGAAAATATTCTTAAACAAACTGCAAGAATGAGATGGTGGCAGGAGAGAAGCAGCAGAGAAGACGATACAGCTACACTTTAGAGTGGATCCTATTTCCCCCCCCCCCCCCCAGTACATTCATTAGTGATTCAACATCATAGAAATATAATTAAGGAAACACTTTTCTATTCTTCTCTGAAAAAAAGGGTGTGGGGAAAGAGATAAAGTATATATTCAGCCACTCATCCCAAATCCACCCTGCTAGCTGCAGTCGAAGGGACGCAGCTTGGTCGGATTGGGATGCCTTTATTCGGTTTCTCTGCCATAAATAAAGAAAGTTATGATTCCCAAACAAACACGAGGGATAACTAGAACGGATGGAGGCGGAAAGAAAGAGAACCCACCCAGGCAGACTCGATTTTCTATATTAACTGCAATGTTGTGTGATAGGAACGGGAACTTGTTTTACTCCGGGTTTCTAGAATATTGATCTCTATTATCTGAAGGGCTTCAACCGAATTTTGTTTCCTCTTTAAGTGATTATTTATATGCCTTTACATTCCCGCAGCGAAACCCCACAGACGAAAAGGGTGGTGGGGAGCGGGGGGGAGAATACAAAACTAAAAACTAAACAGCTAGTCTGGAGATAAAGGGAAACCCTTAAACCTTTCTGGGAGGTTCATGCAGAATTAAATCCTTCAAGTCGGGGGGTGGGGGGAGAGAGAGAACCAACACTTTATCTCTGGGAAACATACAAATAGATTTTCCAGTTATAAAATATCCAGTCAAAATGATACATTTCACAGGGTTTATTTGTGTGCGTGAGAGAAACTAAAATTGAAACAAAAAAGAAAGTGAAGTCTCTATGTTGTCTGTCCGGAACAGTATTTATTCACCTAATTGAATATCACACAATATCCTGCTGTACCCCCCGCCCCTGCAATATAGATTAGTTTAATTATTGTCTCCCTGCCTCTGTTTAAAGCTAGAAGGGAGTTTGAATTTGGACTGCACAGCTCCAACAGTAATAAGAAAATGATGGGGTTGGTATTAATTCTGGGGTCAAGGGCCAAGGGCTTCACTTTTCACCATAATTTAATTTCTTTCTCTATAAATACTAAATGTAAACTGTGTCCACTGGACCAAATTTTGCCTGTAGCCATAAATGCCTCATTTTCTGTCGGATTTCAGAAGAGGAATGCAAGGGGAACGTGTTTCTGAATACAGAATGGTAATCAATCCAGCAAAGAATAAGAGAGGAGACTTTTCTCTCTCTCTCTCTCTTTATTATAATGAATTAATTCGACTTTATTTATCCCATTTTCTGGAGCTGACAGAATGTTAATTTGAGTTGAAAATTCTCTCGCCTCTCACTCCCTGACCCCTGGCCTCCAGATTGGCGTGTTGTAATAACCTGAATCTTTCAACAGAAGCCCTGATAATTGTTACCTTATTAGCATGCAAATTGTTTAATTAATATTATTATGGAGAAGCATACAATCCGTCCGTCACTTGACCTCAAGTGCAAGTCCACGTAGCAACCGGCTCTGTGCATTTCAATGTGCACATTTAAAATCGACTTCTGTTTTAATGTTTCTAGGATCCTTGTCGGGCTTCTAAAAACCTCTCTTAAAGTGTTTGAGAGGAGGCTTTCATGGGGGTGGGAGGGAAGCGTTTGATGCGGCGCGGCCTTGATATCTCTTTATATTGCTCTCCATCTAAAACACAAATTATAGAAGTCGTTTTCTTCTTCCCTTTTTTTTTATTTTGAACATCAAAATTTAATAATTGCTTCCTTGTCAATGGCTGCTGCTTTAAAGGCGCCCCCTTCAATTCCGAGAGCGGTTCCTGCAGCCCAACAGACTTGCAGCAGCTCAATGAAAAGCAGCCCTTGACACGCAGTCCTGAGAGACGTTGCATTTAAATCCCTTTTTCTACAGCCGAGTGACATTGTCAGATGCTAGCTTTAATTAACTTGATAATAAGACGTACAAGACTCGCATTCAGGACGCCAGCTCGCCTCGCCTTGTTTCCCCTTTTATCACAATCTGGGTGTTTTATCTCACAGCTTCCTACTGGCGTTCACAGCCATGTTTTTTTGCAGGATAGAATCGGAGTCAAATAGGCAGAAATGGGACGGAAAGGGGCTAAGATTTCAATCCCCCGACAGCCG